>OX421333.1:19218769-19241077 GCA_949125395.1 Diaphora mendica
GTTCGAATTTATTTGATATTACTTTTATTTACAATTTTATTTATGTTCAACGATTTCTATTACTCAATGTATTTACTTTTCTCTCATGTTAATGTAGTGCAGTTTTAGCATAATATAGCTTACACAATTGTTTCTTGGTATTTATGGTTTTTATTTACAGTTTATTTAATATGTCATAATTTATATTTTTTATTTTATTTCTTGTGGTTATAACGTCTCAGAGACATCCCACATAGCCATCGTTATCCAACGCGAGATCGTGATACTTGTGATTCTGTGTTTATTGTTCATGTATGTGTCCGGTGTTATGTATGTTTTTTATTCCTATCTATGTCAACAATGTATATATATACTCAAATATATATAATTGTTACACCTTCGTTGTGTATTAGGTCGCTGTGTATTTGTTTGTTCGTGTTCAATGTTTGTGTGCATGTATTGATATGTCCATATATATATTAATATATAGTTTTTAAATCAATGTGTGTGTATGTTCGTTTATTCGTGTGTATCTGTGTCGTGTGTGTATGAGTCACAAGTACGCGGTGTTGGACCTCGCCAGGTAGTCCCATTTTTGGCGGGTTGGGCACTCGGCACTGAAGGCGTTGTGGCCGAGGCTCCGCAGCCCAGAGTGCGAGCAATTGCAGCACCGCGGTTCGGCTCCCGCAGTTTGCTCAGGGCATTCCCTGCGCAAGTGCGGGCCCCCGCAGTGGCTGCACCTGTCCGCACTCTCGGTGCAGAACTTGCGGCCGTGTCCGAAAGCCAGGCATTTCGTACATTGAATGAGCGGAGACTGGTCCTCCACTCTGACCCTTTGCAGGTCCAGGTAGAGGGTTCCAGCCTCCGTCATTCTCTGCCATACCCTTGGCTTCACCTGGACGACTATGTGCGATGTCTCTGGGTTTCTGGTCCTTTTTTTGTATTTAATTACAAGTTCCTGTTCCTCCTGTGGTAGGCCCATGAAGATGTCGGTGTTTTGGGTGTAGATGGCCCTGATCGTATCCTCGTCGTCGCCATCGACGAATACGTCTTTGAGGACGACGAGTGGATCCTTGTTCCTCATGGGCACCACCACAAGCCCACCATCGCGACTCTCTATTCTTTCGGTCACCCTGTCCCGCTCCACTTTCGTGTCGCAGCCCAGGATGACCGTGCTGCCCTTTGCCTTCCTCGCTTTACTGATTTTTAAGCCAGTGCCCCTGGCGTCGACCGCCTTCTTCACCCTGGCGAGTACCTCATCGGCAGTCTCTTGACTGTCTTTTGAGGTCACCGCCACGGAGTGAAGCGCCGGTCGGCGCCCGGGTCTGGCTGCTGCGGCGCTAGCATACGTTTTGGGGGCCGGATCGCTATCTGTTATTTGCCCCTTAGCGGTTTCGTTGATGTGCGTCTTGGTTTCAACTACGATGTCTTTGGCGACAGTCCCAACCAGGTCTTCGAGTTGGGACTGCGCACGCACTATCATGATCTCGGTAGCCTTGTCGATGTCGACTTGTGTCTCCTCGATCTTCTCGCTGATTTTGTTGACGATGTCAGCGCCGCGTTCGTCAATCTTTTTGTAGAGGTCCCCTACGGAATCCCCAGCAACCGCACCCATCAACTCCTCAAGCTGGGTCTGCGTACGTTCCACGACCCCTTCAGTCGCCTTTTTTATTTGGGCCTGGGTCTCATCCATCTTGTCGTTGATCTTGGTAACGATGTCGGCGCTCTGGCTGTCCATTTTCTTGTCTACTCCCTGGATCAGCCGTCTAAGCGTGTGATGAGACTCGCATAACCAGTCCTCAATTTGGTCCTTTAGACCTGCGATCTTCTTGAGCACTTCTTCATCCCTTTCAGAGGGTACAGAGGGCGCTGCGACTGCAGTTGTGGATGTGGTACCGGACGCCGCCGCTTCCAGTTTCTTTATCCGCTTGCTGAGCTCGAAAAGCACGCGGATGCCCTTATCGGATTGTACCTCCAGGTAGGTCTTTATGTCCCTCCTCATTTGAGGGTACTGCTGGACCTTTGAGGGTATGTCCTCAAAGGTCCCCATGACCTCCTGGAGTAGTTGGTCGCTCGACTGCTCAGCGTAGCTGTTCTGCTGCTTCTTATATATGTCCATATTGTCGAGCGACCTTCTCTTGGTTTGTGGTCTTTTGATAAAGGTCCTGGCGGCGTCGGTTACTGTCGAAGGCGAGGTAGAGGCGTTGGGAGTGACCGGTTTCTTTGCCGCGCCAGATGTCGGTGGTGTTTGAAACATTGTGTTGTGTGTGTGAGAGAGTGTGTAGTAATGTAATGCGTGTGAACGGGGAAAGTTGTCTGGTGTATAATGTGTATTCAACCCTGTATAGGGGGGTGTGTCAAGTTATTTTGGGCTTAAAATTAGATATAGGTAAAACTGTTCTACCTAGTTAAAAAGTTAAATATTTAAAATCTAAAGCTCTAATCACAAATAATATTTATGCTCTAATTTGAGCCGGTCTGTTAATACAGTGAGGTGTATAATGCCTCTGTCGCTGAATAAAATGAGTGCGAAATTAAAAACAATAATTAAAAATTTTTCCTGGAAGTTGAAAGGAGGGGTCAGTGACCTTTACTCCACAAAGTCTATATACCCAGTGAAATATGGGAGGGTGGGCGGGCAATTTTTCAATTTTCCGTCAGGCGGATCCGGACGAGAGTGGTGTCGTTCGACGGGTAATTGAAAGGGCTATCTAAATATATATAAATGATAATTTGGAAAACAAAGGCTATCGAATTAATCGACAAAAACCTCAAAAATGACTAAAATTGAAATTTAAATGTTGAATTTCTAAGGTTATATTTACCAGATTTAAATAAAAGAGGTGTTGTTAGATAGGTCGTGACGCGAGCTATCTAGGTATGTATAATTTATTGTTCCCAAAAAATGAGGGAGCAAGTTATTCAAAGAAAATCTCAGAAAATTTTCGAAAAAGCGGTAAATTGAGTTTTGTTTGTTGAAAATTTACTACTTTTATTAACCAGATCTTAATAAAGGAGGTGTTATTAGATAGGCCTTGACGAGTTCTATCTAAATATATATAATTAAAAATTTCAAAAATAAATTTCGAAAAGTTATAAGCGAAGCGCCTTGGAAAATTCCTTAAAAATGCCGAAAGTCAAAATGAATGTTGAGATTTAGCAACTTCTATTTACCCAACCTATACAAAGGAGGTGTTATTAGATAGGCCTTGATGAGGGCTATCTAGATCTGTAACTATGTCAAGTTTGAAGCGAAGCGTTATCGAGTAATTCGACAAAAACCTCGAAAATTTGGTAGTTTAGAAATTTAAAAATATTCTAAGTCCAGAAATTAAAATTTTTTCTTTATTTTTCAGGTAATTTTCTTCCCACGGGACGCAGGAGTGTCTACAAATATAATACCAACAAATAACAACGTTACTAGCAGCTGTTTTCAATGAAAATTTCGCACAAATGTTCCAAATGTTCACCCCTAAGGTAGACTTTGGAAAGTAAACAAACAATACCGAAAATTTTATAAGTCAATTTCCCAATTTTCCGTCAGGCGGATCCGGACGAGAGTGGTGTCGTTCGACGGGTAATTGAAAGGGCTATCTAAATATATATAAATGATAATTTGGAAAACAAAGGCTATCGAATTAATCGACAAAAACCTCAAAAATGACTAAAATTGAAATTTAAATGTTGAATTTCTAAGGTTATATTTACCAGATTTAAATAAAAGAGGTGTTGTTAGATAGGTCGTGACGCGAGCTATCTAGGTATGTATAATTTATTGTTCCCAAAAAATGAGGGAGCAAGTTATTCAAAGAAAATCTCAGAAAATTTTCGAAAAAGCGGTAAATTGAGTTTTGTTTGTTGAAAATTTACTACTTTTATTAACCAGATCTTAATAAAGGAGGTGTTATTAGATAGGCCTTGACGAGTTCTATCTAAATATATATAATTAAAAATTTCAAAAATAAATTTCGAAAAGTTATAAGCGAAGCGCCTTGGAAAATTCCTTAAAAATGCCGAAAGTCAAAATGAATGTTGAGATTTAGCAACTTCTATTTACCCAACCTATACAAAGGAGGTGTTATTAGATAGGCCTTGATGAGGGCTATCTAGATCTGTAACTATGTCAAGTTTGAAGCGAAGCGTTATCGAGTAATTCGACAAAAACCTCGAAAATTTGGTAGTTTAGAAATTTAAAAATATTCTAAGTCCAGAAATTAAAATTTTTTCTTTATTTTTCAGGTAATTTTCTTCCCACGGGACGCAGGAGTGTCTACAAATATAATACCAACAAATAACAACGTTACTAGCAGCTGTTTTCAATGAAAATTTCGCACAAATGTTCCAAATGTTCACCCCTAAGGTAGACTTTGGAAAGTAAACAAACAATACCGAAAATTTTATAAGTCAATTTCCCAATTTTCCGTCAGGCGGATCCGGACGAGAGTGGTGTCGTTCGACGGGTAATTGAAAGGGCTATCTAAATATATATAAATGATAATTTGGAAAACAAAGGCTATCGAATTAATCGACAAAAACCTCAAAAATGACTAAAATTGAAATTTAAATGTTGAATTTCTAAGGTTATATTTACCAGATTTAAATAAAAGAGGTGTTGTTAGATAGGTCGTGACGCGAGCTATCTATTGTTCCCAAAAAATGAGGGAGCAAGTTATTCAAAGAAAATCTCAGAAAATTTTCGAAAAAGCGGTAAATTGAGTTTTGTTTGTTGAAAATTTACTACTTTTATTAACCAGATCTTAATAAAGGAGGTGTTATTAGATAGGCCTTGACGAGTTCTATCTAAATATATATAATTAAAAATTTCAAAAATAAATTTCGAAAAGTTATAAGCGAAGCGCCTTGGAAAATTCCTTAAAAATGCCGAAAGTCAAAATGAATGTTGAGATTTAGCAACTTCTATTTACCCAACCTATACAAAGGAGGTGTTATTAGATAGGCCTTGATGAGGGCTATCTAGATCTGTAACTATGTCAAGTTTGAAGCGAAGCGTTATCGAGTAATTCGACAAAAACCTCGAAAATTTGGTAGTTTAGAAATTTAAAAATATTCTAAGTCCAGAAATTAAAATTTTTTCTTTATTTTTCAGGTAATTTTCTTCCCACGGGACGCAGGAGTGTCTACAAATATAATACCAACAAATAACAACGTTACTAGCAGCTGTTTTCAATGAAAATTTCGCACAAATGTTCCAAATGTTCACCCCTAAGGTAGACTTTGGAAAGTAAACAAACAATACCGAAAATTTTATAAGTCAATTTCCCAATTTTCCGTCAGGCGGATCCGGACGAGAGTGGTGTCGTTCGACGGGTAATTGAAAGGGCTATCTAAATATATATAAATGATAATTTGGAAAACAAAGGCTATCGAATTAATCGACAAAAACCTCAAAAATGACTAAAATTGAAATTTAAATGTTGAATTTCTAAGGTTATATTTACCAGATTTAAATAAAAGAGGTGTTGTTAGATAGGTCGTGACGCGAGCTATCTAGGTATGTATAATTTATTGTTCCCAAAAAATGAGGGAGCAAGTTATTCAAAGAAAATCTCAGAAAATTTTCGAAAAAGCGGTAAATTGAGTTTTGTTTGTTGAAAATTTACTACTTTTATTAACCAGATCTTAATAAAGGAGGTGTTATTAGATAGGCCTTGACGAGTTCTATCTAAATATATATAATTAAAAATTTCAAAAATAAATTTCGAAAAGTTATAAGCGAAGCGCCTTGGAAAATTCCTTAAAAATGCCGAAAGTCAAAATGAATGTTGAGATTTAGCAACTTCTATTTACCCAACCTATACAAAGGAGGTGTTATTAGATAGGCCTTGATGAGGGCTATCTAGATCTGTAACTATGTCAAGTTTGAAGCGAAGCGTTATCGAGTAATTCGACAAAAACCTCGAAAATTTGGTAGTTTAGAAATTTAAAAATATTCTAAGTCCAGAAATTAAAATTTTTTCTTTATTTTTCAGGTAATTTTCTTCCCACGGGACGCAGGAGTGTCTACAAATATAATACCAACAAATAACAACGTTACTAGCAGCTGTTTTCAATGAAAATTTCGCACGGTTAGGTTAGGTTAGGTTAGGTTAGGTTAGGTTAGGTTAGGTTAGGTTAGGTTAGGTTAGGTTAGGTTAGGTTAGGTTAGGTTAGGTTAGGTTAGGTTAGGTTAGGTTAGGTTAGGTTAGGTTAGGTTAGGTTAGGTTAGGTTAGGTTAGGTTAGGTTAGGTTAGGTTAGGTTAGGTTAGGTTAGGTTAGGTTAGGTTAGGTTAGGTTAGGTTAGGTTAGGTTAGGTTAGGTTAGGTTAGGTTAGGTTAGGTTAGGTTAGGTTAGGTTAGGTTAGGTTAGGTTAGGTTAGGTTAGGTTAGGTTAGGTTAGGTTAGGTTAGGTTAGGTTAGGTTAGGTTAGGTTAGGTTAGGTTAGGTTAGGTTAGGTTAGGTTAGGTTAGGTTAGGTTAGGTTAGGTTAGGTTAGGTTAGGTTAGGTTAGGTTAGGTTAGGTTAGGTTAGGTTAGGTTAGGTTAGGTTAGGTTAGGTTAGGTTAGGTTAGGTTAGGTTAGGTTAGGTTAGGTTAGGTTAGGTTAGGTTAGGTTAGGTTAGGTTAGGTTAGGTTAGGTTAGGTTAGGTTAGGTTAGGTTAGGTTAGGTTAGGTTAGGTTAGGTTAGGTTAGGTTAGGTTAGGTTAGGTTAGGTTAGGTTAGGTTAGGTTAGGTTAGGTTAGGTTAGGTTAGGTTAGGTTAGGTTAGGTTAGGTTAGGTTAGGTTAGGTTAGGTTAGGTTAGGTTAGGTTAGGTTAGGTTAGGTTAGGTTAGGTTAGGTTAGGTTAGGTTAGGTTAGGTTAGGTTAGGTTAGGTTAGGTTAGGTTAGGTTAGGTTAGGTTAGGTTAGGTTAGGTTAGGTTAGGTTAGGTTAGGTTAGGTTAGGTTAGGTTAGGTTAGGTTAGGTTAGGTTAGGTTAGGTTAGGTTAGGTTAGGTTAGGTTAGGTTAGGTTAGGTTAGGTTAGGTTAGGTTAGGTTAGGTTAGGTTAGGTTAGGTTAGGTTAGGTTAGGTTAGGTTAGGTTAGGTTAGGTTAGGTTAGGTTAGGTTAGGTTAGGTTAGGTTAGGTTAGGTTAGGTTAGGTTAGGTTAGGTTAGGTTAGGTTAGGTTAGGTTAGGTTAGGTTAGGTTAGGTTAGGTTAGGTTAGGTTAGGTTAGGTTAGGTTAGGTTAGGTTAGGTTAGGTTAGGTTAGGTTAGGTTAGGTTAGGTTAGGTTAGGTTAGGTTAGGTTAGGTTAGGTTAGGTTAGGTTAGGTTAGGTTAGGTTAGGTTAGGTTAGGTTAGGTTAGGTTAGGTTAGGTTAGGTTAGGTTAGGTTAGGTTAGGTTAGGTTAGGTTAGGTTAGGTTAGGTTAGGTTAGGTTAGGTTAGGTTAGGTTTTTTTTTTTTTTTTTTTTTTTTTTTTTTTTTTTTTTGTGAGGTCTGTAGACCTCTCTGCTTTTCCCCGTCCATGAAGAGACAGGACCTTGTCATTCCGGTTAGTTCTTTGTGTCGCTTTTTTGTGTGAGTCTGCGCACTACGTGCCTCATACCTCGTCATTCCTTTCACTGTTTTCTATTATCTCCTGAGGGTTTTTTATTTTACTTGTTTTATATCATCTGGAATTTATCTATTTTATATTATTTACATATCTTTTTCTTAATTCTTGTTTATTTATTTCGTCTAATTGTTTACTTCTTTTTATTACTATAGTTATATTTCATGGTTAGCAGTTTGTTCGAATTTATTTGATATTACTTTTATTTACAATTTTATTTATGTTCAACGATTTCTATTACTCAATGTATTTACTTTTCTCTCATGTTAATGTAGTGCAGTTTTAGCATAATATAGCTTACACAATTGTTTCTTGGTATTTATGGTTTTTATTTACAGTTTATTTAATATGTCATAATTTATATTTTTTATTTTATTTCTTGTGGTTATAACGTCTCAGAGACATCCCACATAGCCATCGTTATCCAACGCGAGATCGTGATACTTGTGATTCTGTGTTTATTGTTCATGTATGTGTCCGGTGTTATGTATGTTTTTTATTCCTATCTATGTCAACAATGTATATATATACTCAAATATATATAATTGTTACACCTTCGTTGTGTATTAGGTCGCTGTGTATTTGTTTGTTCGTGTTCAATGTTTGTGTGCATGTATTGATATGTCCATATATATATTAATATATAGTTTTTAAATCAATGTGTGTGTATGTTCGTTTATTCGTGTGTATCTGTGTCGTGTGTGTATGAGTCACAAGTACGCGGTGTTGGACCTCGCCAGGTAGTCCCATTTTTGGCGGGTTGGGCACTCGGCACTGAAGGCGTTGTGGCCGAGGCTCCGCAGCCCAGAGTGCGAGCAATTGCAGCACCGCGGTTCGGCTCCCGCAGTTTGCTCAGGGCATTCCCTGCGCAAGTGCGGGCCCCCGCAGTGGCTGCACCTGTCCGCACTCTCGGTGCAGAACTTGCGGCCGTGTCCGAAAGCCAGGCATTTCGTACATTGAATGAGCGGAGACTGGTCCTCCACTCTGACCCTTTGCAGGTCCAGGTAGAGGGTTCCAGCCTCCGTCATTCTCTGCCATACCCTTGGCTTCACCTGGACGACTATGTGCGATGTCTCTGGGTTTCTGGTCCTTTTTTTGTATTTAATTACAAGTTCCTGTTCCTCCTGTGGTAGGCCCATGAAGATGTCGGTGTTTTGGGTGTAGATGGCCCTGATCGTATCCTCGTCGTCGCCATCGACGAATACGTCTTTGAGGACGACGAGTGGATCCTTGTTCCTCATGGGCACCACCACAAGCCCACCATCGCGACTCTCTATTCTTTCGGTCACCCTGTCCCGCTCCACTTTCGTGTCGCAGCCCAGGATGACCGTGCTGCCCTTTGCCTTCCTCGCTTTACTGATTTTTAAGCCAGTGCCCCTGGCGTCGACCGCCTTCTTCACCCTGGCGAGTACCTTGGTTAGGTTAGGTTAGGTTAGGTTAGGTTAGGTTAGGTTAGGTTAGGTTAGGTTAGGTTAGGTTAGGTTAGGTTAGGTTAGGTTAGGTTAGGTTAGGTTAGGTTAGGTTAGGTTAGGTTAGGTTAGGTTAGGTTAGGTTAGGTTAGGTTAGGTTAGGTTAGGTTAGGTTAGGTTAGGTTAGGTTAGGTTAGGTTAGGTTAGGTTAGGTTAGGTTAGGTTAGGTTAGGTTAGGTTAGGTTAGGTTAGGTTAGGTTAGGTTAGGTTAGGTTAGGTTAGGTTAGGTTAGGTTAGGTTAGGTTAGGTTAGGTTAGGTTAGGTTAGGTTAGGTTAGGTTAGGTTAGGTTAGGTTAGGTTAGGTTAGGTTAGGTTAGGTTAGGTTAGGTTAGGTTAGGTTAGGTTAGGTTAGGTTAGGTTAGGTTAGGTTAGGTTAGGTTAGGTTAGGTTAGGTTAGGTTAGGTTAGGTTAGGTTAGGTTAGGTTAGGTTAGGTTAGGTTAGGTTAGGTTAGGTTAGGTTAGGTTAGGTTAGGTTAGGTTAGGTTAGGTTAGGTTAGGTTAGGTTAGGTTAGGTTAGGTTAGGTTAGGTTAGGTTAGGTTAGGTTAGGTTAGGTTAGGTTAGGTTAGGTTAGGTTAGGTTAGGTTAGGTTAGGTTAGGTTAGGTTAGGTTAGGTTAGGTTAGGTTAGGTTAGGTTAGGTTAGGTTAGGTTAGGTTAGGTTAGGTTAGGTTAGGTTAGGTTAGGTTAGGTTAGGTTAGGTTAGGTTAGGTTAGGTTAGGTTAGGTTAGGTTAGGTTAGGTTAGGTTAGGTTAGGTTAGGTTAGGTTAGGTTAGGTTAGGTTAGGTTAGGTTAGGTTAGGTTAGGTTAGGTTAGGTTAGGTTAGGTTAGGTTAGGTTAGGTTAGGTTAGGTTAGGTTAGGTTAGGTTAGGTTAGGTTAGGTTAGGTTAGGTTAGGTTAGGTTAGGTTAGGTTAGGTTAGGTTAGGTTAGGTTAGGTTAGGTTAGGTTAGGTTAGGTTAGGTTAGGTTAGGTTAGGTTAGGTTAGGTTAGGTTAGGTTAGGTTAGGTTAGGTTAGGTTAGGTTAGGTTAGGTTAGGTTAGGTTAGGTTAGGTTAGGTTAGGTTAGGTTAGGTTAGGTTAGGTTAGGTTAGGTTAGGTTAGGTTAGGTTAGGTTAGGTTAGGTTAGGTTAGGTTAGGTTAGGTTAGGTTAGGTTAGGTTAGGTTAGGTTAGGTTAGGTTAGGTTAGGTTAGGTTAGGTTAGGTTAGGTTAGGTTAGGTTAGGTTAGGTTAGGTTAGGTTAGGTTAGGTTAGGTTAGGTTAGGTTAGGTTAGGTTAGGTTAGGTTAGGTTAGGTTAGGTTAGGTTAGGTTAGGTTAGGTTAGGTTAGGTTAGGTTAGGTTAGGTTAGGTTAGGTTAGGTTAGGTTAGGTTAGGTTAGGTTAGGTTAGGTTAGGTTAGGTTAGGTTAGGTTAGGTTAGGTTAGGTTAGGTTAGGTTAGGTTAGGTTAGGTTAGGTTAGGTTAGGTTAGGTTAGGTTAGGTTAGGTTAGGTTAGGTTAGGTTAGGTTAGGTTAGGTTAGGTTAGGTTAGGTTAGGTTAGGTTAGGTTAGGTTAGGTTAGGTTAGGTTAGGTTAGGTTAGGTTAGGTTAGGTTAGGTTAGGTTAGGTTAGGTTAGGTTAGGTTAGGTTAGGTTAGGTTAGGTTAGGTTAGGTTAGGTTAGGTTAGGTTAGGTTAGGTTAGGTTAGGTTAGGTTAGGTTAGGTTAGGTTAGGTTAGGTTAGGTTAGGTTAGGTTAGGTTAGGTTAGGTTAGGTTAGGTTAGGTTAGGTTAGGTTAGGTTAGGTTAGGTTAGGTTAGGTTAGGTTAGGTTAGGTTAGGTTAGGTTAGGTTAGGTTAGGTTAGGTTAGGTTAGGTTAGGTTAGGTTAGGTTAGGTTAGGTTAGGTTAGGTTAGGTTAGGTTAGGTTAGGTTAGGTTAGGTTAGGTTAGGTTAGGTTAGGTTAGGTTAGGTTAGGTTAGGTTAGGTTAGGTTAGGTTAGGTTAGGTTAGGTTAGGTTAGGTTAGGTTAGGTTAGGTTAGGTTAGGTTAGGTTAGGTTAGGTTAGGTTAGGTTAGGTTAGGTTAGGTTAGGTTAGGTTAGGTTAGGTTAGGTTAGGTTAGGTTAGGTTAGGTTAGGTTAGGTTAGGTTAGGTTAGGTTAGGTTAGGTTAGGTTAGGTTAGGTTAGGTTAGGTTAGGTTAGGTTAGGTTAGGTTAGGTTAGGTTAGGTTAGGTTAGGTTAGGTTAGGTTAGGTTAGGTTAGGTTAGGTTAGGTTAGGTTAGGTTAGGTTAGGTTAGGTTAGGTTAGGTTAGGTTAGGTTAGGTTAGGTTAGGTTAGGTTAGGTTAGGTTAGGTTAGGTTAGGTTAGGTTAGGTTAGGTTAGGTTAGGTTAGGTTAGGTTAGGTTAGGTTAGGTTAGGTTAGGTTAGGTTAGGTTAGGTTAGGTTAGGTTAGGTTAGGTTAGGTTAGGTTAGGTTAGGTTAGGTTAGGTTAGGTTAGGTTAGGTTAGGTTAGGTTAGGTTAGGTTAGGTTAGGTTAGGTTAGGTTAGGTTAGGTTAGGTTAGGTTAGGTTAGGTTAGGTTAGGTTAGGTTAGGTTAGGTTAGGTTAGGTTAGGTTAGGTTAGGTTAGGTTAGGTTAGGTTAGGTTAGGTTAGGTTAGGTTAGGTTAGGTTAGGTTAGGTTAGGTTAGGTTAGGTTAGGTTAGGTTAGGTTAGGTTAGGTTAGGTTAGGTTAGGTTAGGTTAGGTTAGGTTAGGTTAGGTTAGGTTAGGTTAGGTTAGGTTAGGTTAGGTTAGGTTAGGTTAGGTTAGGTTAGGTTAGGTTAGGTTAGGTTAGGTTAGGTTAGGTTAGGTTAGGTTAGGTTAGGTTAGGTTAGGTTAGGTTAGGTTAGGTTAGGTTAGGTTAGGTTAGGTTAGGTTAGGTTAGGTTAGGTTAGGTTAGGTTAGGTTAGGTTAGGTTAGGTTAGGTTAGGTTAGGTTAGGTTAGGTTAGGTTAGGTTAGGTTAGGTTAGGTTAGGTTAGGTTAGGTTAGGTTAGGTTAGGTTAGGTTAGGTTAGGTTAGGTTAGGTTAGGTTAGGTTAGGTTAGGTTAGGTTAGGTTAGGTTAGGTTAGGTTAGGTTAGGTTAGGTTAGGTTAGGTTAGGTTAGGTTAGGTTAGGTTAGGTTAGGTTAGGTTAGGTTAGGTTAGGTTAGGTTAGGTTAGGTTAGGTTAGGTTAGGTTAGGTTAGGTTAGGTTAGGTTAGGTTAGGTTAGGTTAGGTTAGGTTAGGTTAGGTTAGGTTAGGTTAGGTTAGGTTAGGTTAGGTTAGGTTAGGTTAGGTTAGGTTAGGTTAGGTTAGGTTAGGTTAGGTTAGGTTAGGTTAGGTTAGGTTAGGTTAGGTTAGGTTAGGTTAGGTTAGGTTAGGTTAGGTTAGGTTAGGTTAGGTTAGGTTAGGTTAGGTTAGGTTAGGTTAGGTTAGGTTAGGTTAGGTTAGGTTAGGTTAGGTTAGGTTAGGTTAGGTTAGGTTAGGTTAGGTTAGGTTAGGTTAGGTTAGGTTAGGTTAGGTTAGGTTAGGTTAGGTTAGGTTAGGTTAGGTTAGGTTAGGTTAGGTTAGGTTAGGTTAGGTTAGGTTAGGTTAGGTTAGGTTAGGTTAGGTTAGGTTAGGTTAGGTTAGGTTAGGTTAGGTTAGGTTAGGTTAGGTTAGGTTAGGTTAGGTTAGGTTAGGTTAGGTTAGGTTAGGTTAGGTTAGGTTAGGTTAGGTTAGGTTAGGTTAGGTTAGGTTAGGTTAGGTTAGGTTAGGTTAGGTTAGGTTAGGTTAGGTTAGGTTAGGTTAGGTTAGGTTAGGTTAGGTTAGGTTAGGTTAGGTTAGGTTAGGTTAGGTTAGGTTAGGTTAGGTTAGGTTAGGTTAGGTTAGGTTAGGTTAGGTTAGGTTAGGTTAGGTTAGGTTAGGTTAGGTTAGGTTAGGTTAGGTTAGGTTAGGTTAGGTTAGGTTAGGTTAGGTTAGGTTAGGTTAGGTTAGGTTAGGTTAGGTTAGGTTAGGTTAGGTTAGGTTAGGTTAGGTTAGGTTAGGTTAGGTTAGGTTAGGTTAGGTTAGGTTAGGTTAGGTTAGGTTAGGTTAGGTTAGGTTAGGTTAGGTTAGGTTAGGTTAGGTTAGGTTAGGTTAGGTTAGGTTAGGTTAGGTTAGGTTAGGTTAGGTTAGGTTAGGTTAGGTTAGGTTAGGTTAGGTTAGGTTAGGTTAGGTTAGGTTAGGTTAGGTTAGGTTAGGTTAGGTTAGGTTAGGTTAGGTTAGGTTAGGTTAGGTTAGGTTAGGTTAGGTTAGGTTAGGTTAGGTTAGGTTAGGTTAGGTTAGGTTAGGTTAGGTTAGGTTAGGTTAGGTTAGGTTAGGTTAGGTTAGGTTAGGTTAGGTTAGGTTAGGTTAGGTTAGGTTAGGTTAGGTTAGGTTAGGTTAGGTTAGGTTAGGTTAGGTTAGGTTAGGTTAGGTTAGGTTAGGTTAGGTTAGGTTAGGTTAGGTTAGGTTAGGTTAGGTTAGGTTAGGTTAGGTTAGGTTAGGTTAGGTTAGGTTAGGTTAGGTTAGGTTAGGTTAGGTTAGGTTAGGTTAGGTTAGGTTAGGTTAGGTTAGGTTAGGTTAGGTTAGGTTAGGTTAGGTTAGGTTAGGTTAGGTTAGGTTAGGTTAGGTTAGGTTAGGTTAGGTTAGGTTAGGTTAGGTTAGGTTAGGTTAGGTTAGGTTAGGTTAGGTTAGGTTAGGTTAGGTTAGGTTAGGTTAGGTTAGGTTAGGTTAGGTTAGGTTAGGTTAGGTTAGGTTAGGTTAGGTTAGGTTAGGTTAGGTTAGGTTAGGTTAGGTTAGGTTAGGTTAGGTTAGGTTAGGTTAGGTTAGGTTAGGTTAGGTTAGGTTAGGTTAGGTTAGGTTAGGTTAGGTTAGGTTAGGTTAGGTTAGGTTAGGTTAGGTTAGGTTAGGTTAGGTTAGGTTAGGTTAGGTTAGGTTAGGTTAGGTTAGGTTAGGTTAGGTTAGGTTAGGTTAGGTTAGGTTAGGTTAGGTTAGGTTAGGTTAGGTTAGGTTAGGTTAGGTTAGGTTAGGTTAGGTTAGGTTAGGTTAGGTTAGGTTAGGTTAGGTTAGGTTAGGTTAGGTTAGGTTAGGTTAGGTTAGGTTAGGTTAGGTTAGGTTAGGTTAGGTTAGGTTAGGTTAGGTTAGGTTAGGTTAGGTTAGGTTAGGTTAGGTTAGGTTAGGTTAGGTTAGGTTAGGTTAGGTTAGGTTAGGTTAGGTTAGGTTAGGTTAGGTTAGGTTAGGTTAGGTTAGGTTAGGTTAGGTTAGGTTAGGTTAGGTTAGGTTAGGTTAGGTTAGGTTAGGTTAGGTTAGGTTAGGTTAGGTTAGGTTAGGTTAGGTTAGGTTAGGTTAGGTTAGGTTAGGTTAGGTTAGGTTAGGTTAGGTTAGGTTAGGTTAGGTTAGGTTAGGTTAGGTTAGGTTAGGTTAGGTTAGGTTAGGTTAGGTTAGGTTAGGTTAGGTTAGGTTAGGTTAGGTTAGGTTAGGTTAGGTTAGGTTAGGTTAGGTTAGGTTAGGTTAGGTTAGGTTAGGTTAGGTTAGGTTAGGTTAGGTTAGGTTAGGTTAGGTTAGGTTAGGTTAGGTTAGGTTAGGTTAGGTTAGGTTAGGTTAGGTTAGGTTAGGTTAGGTTAGGTTAGGTTAGGTTAGGTTAGGTTAGGTTAGGTTAGGTTAGGTTAGGTTAGGTTAGGTTAGGTTAGGTTAGGTTAGGTTAGGTTAGGTTAGGTTAGGTTAGGTTAGGTTAGGTTAGGTTAGGTTAGGTTAGGTTAGGTTAGGTTAGGTTAGGTTAGGTTAGGTTAGGTTAGGTTAGGTTAGGTTAGGTTAGGTTAGGTTAGGTTAGGTTAGGTTAGGTTAGGTTAGGTTAGGTTAGGTTAGGTTAGGTTAGGTTAGGTTAGGTTAGGTTAGGTTAGGTTAGGTTAGGTTAGGTTAGGTTAGGTTAGGTTAGGTTAGGTTAGGTTAGGTTAGGTTAGGTTAGGTTAGGTTAGGTTAGGTTAGGTTAGGTTAGGTTAGGTTAGGTTAGGTTAGGTTAGGTTAGGTTAGGTTAGGTTAGGTTAGGTTAGGTTAGGTTAGGTTAGGTTAGGTTAGGTTAGGTTAGGTTAGGTTAGGTTAGGTTAGGTTAGGTTAGGTTAGGTTAGGTTAGGTTAGGTTAGGTTAGGTTAGGTTAGGTTAGGTTAGGTTAGGTTAGGTTAGGTTAGGTTAGGTTAGGTTAGGTTAGGTTAGGTTAGGTTAGGTTAGGTTAGGTTAGGTTAGGTTAGGTTAGGTTAGGTTAGGTTAGGTTAGGTTAGGTTAGGTTAGGTTAGGTTAGGTTAGGTTAGGTTAGGTTAGGTTAGGTTAGGTTAGGTTAGGTTAGGTTAGGTTAGGTTAGGTTAGGTTAGGTTAGGTTAGGTTAGGTTAGGTTAGGTTAGGTTAGGTTAGGTTAGGTTAGGTTAGGTTAGGTTAGGTTAGGTTAGGTTAGGTTAGGTTAGGTTAGGTTAGGTTAGGTATAGGTTAGGTTAGGTTAGGTTAGGTTAGGTTAGGTTAGGTTAGGTTAGGTTAGGTTAGGTTAGGTTAGGTTAGGTTAGGTTAGGTTAGGTTAGGTTAGGTTAGGTTAGGTTAGGTTAGGTTAGGTTAGGTTAGGTTAGGTTAGGTTAGGTTAGGTTAGGTTAGGTTAGGTTAGGTTAGGTTAGGTTAGGTTAGGTTAGGTTAGGTTAGGTTAGGTTAGGTTAGGTTAGGTTAGGTTAGGTTAGGTTAGGTTAGGTTAGGTTAGGTTAGGTTAGGTTAGGTTAGGTTAGGTTAGGTTAGGTTAGGTTAGGTTAGGTTAGGTTAGGTTAGGTTAGGTTAGGTTAGGTTAGGTTAGGTTAGGTTAGGTTAGGTTAGGTTAGGTTAGGTTAGGTTAGGTTAGGTTAGGTTAGGTTAGGTTAGGTTAGGTTAGGTTAGGTTAGGTTAGGTTAGGTTAGGTTAGGTTAGGTTAGGTTAGGTTAGGTTAGGTTAGGTTAGGTTAGGTTAGGTTAGGTTAGGTTAGGTTAGGTTAGGTTAGGTTAGGTTAGGTTAGGTTAGGTTAGGTTAGGTTAGGTTAGGTTAGGTTAGGTTAGGTTAGGTTAGGTTAGGTTAGGTTAGGTTAGGTTAGGTTAGGTTAGGTTAGGTTAGGTTAGGTTAGGTTAGGTTAGGTTAGGTTAGGTTAGGTTAGGTTAGGTTAGGTTAGGTTAGGTTAGGTTAGGTTAGGTTAGGTTAGGTTAGGTTAGGTTAGGTTAGGTTAGGTTAGGTTAGGTTAGGTTAGGTTAGGTTAGGTTAGGTTAGGTTAGGTTAGGTTAGGTTAGGTTAGGTTAGGTTAGGTTAGGTTAGGTTAGGTTAGGTTAGGTTAGGTTAGGTTAGGTTAGGTTAGGTTAGGTTAGGTTAGGTTAGGTTAGGTTAGGTTAGGTTAGGTTAGGTTAGGTTAGGTTAGGTTAGGTTAGGTTAGGTTAGGTTAGGTTAGGTTAGGTTAGGTTAGGTTAGGTTAGGTTAGGTTAGGTTAGGTTAGGTTAGGTTAGGTTAGGTTAGGTTAGGTTAGGTTAGGTTAGGTTAGGTTAGGTTAGGTTAGGTTAGGTTAGGTTAGGTTAGGTTAGGTTAGGTTAGGTTAGGTTAGGTTAGGTTAGGTTAGGTTAGGTTAGGTTAGGTTAGGTTAGGTTAGGTTAGGTTAGGTTAGGTTAGGTTAGGTTAGGTTAGGTTAGGTTAGGTTAGGTTAGGTTAGGTTAGGTTAGGTTAGGTTAGGTTAGGTTAGGTTAGGTTAGGTTAGGTTAGGTTAGGTTAGGTTAGGTTAGGTTAGGTTAGGTTAGGTTAGGTTAGGTTAGGTTAGGTTAGGTTAGGTTAGGTTAGGTTAGGTTAGGTTAGGTTAGGTTAGGTTAGGTTAGGTTAGGTTAGGTTAGGTTAGGTTAGGTTAGGTTAGGTTAGGTTAGGTTAGGTTAGGTTAGGTTAGGTTAGGTTAGGTTAGGTTAGGTTAGGTTAGGTTAGGTTAGGTTAGGTTAGGTTAGGTTAGGTTAGGTTAGGTTAGGTTAGGTTAGGTTAGGTTAGGTTAGGTTAGGTTAGGTTAGGTTAGGTTAGGTTAGGTTAGGTTAGGTTAGGTTAGGTTAGGTTAGGTTAGGTTAGGTTAGGTTAGGTTAGGTTAGGTTAGGTTAGGTTAGGTTAGGTTAGGTTAGGTTAGGTTAGGTTAGGTTAGGTTAGGTTAGGTTAGGTTAGGTTAGGTTAGGTTAGGTTAGGTTAGGTTAGGTTAGGTTAGGTTAGGTTAGGTTAGGTTAGGTTAGGTTAGGTTAGGTTAGGTTAGGTTAGGTTAGGTTAGGTTAGGTTAGGTTAGGTTAGGTTAGGTTAGGTTAGGTTAGGTTAGGTTAGGTTAGGTTAGGTTAGGTTAGGTTAGGTTAGGTTAGGTTAGGTTAGGTTAGGTTAGGTTAGGTTAGGTTAGGTTAGGTTAGGTTAGGTTAGGTTAGGTTAGGTTAGGTTAGGTTAGGTTAGGTTAGGTTAGGTTAGGTTAGGTTAGGTTAGGTTAGGTTAGGTTAGGTTAGGTTAGGTTAGGTTAGGTTAGGTTAGGTTAGGTTAGGTTAGGTTAGGTTAGGTTAGGTTAGGTTAGGTTAGGTTAGGTTAGGTTAGGTTAGGTTAGGTTAGGTTAGGTTAGGTTAGGTTAGGTTAGGTTAGGTTAGGTTAGGTTAGGTTAGGTTAGGTTAGGTTAGGTTAGGTTAGGTTAGGTTAGGTTAGGTTAGGTTAGGTTAGGTTAGGTTAGGTTAGGTTAGGTTAGGTTAGGTTAGGTTAGGTTAGGTTAGGTTAGGTTAGGTTAGGTTAGGTTAGGTTAGGTTAGGTTAGGTTAGGTTAGGTTAGGTTAGGTTAGGTTAGGTTAGGTTAGGTTAGGTTAGGTTAGGTTAGGTTAGGTTAGGTTAGGTTAGGTTAGGTTAGGTTAGGTTAGGTTAGGTTAGGTTAGGTTAGGTTAGGTTAGGTTAGGTTAGGTTAGGTTAGGTTAGGTTAGGTTAGGTTAGGTTAGGTTAGGTTAGGTTAGGTTAGGTTAGGTTAGGTTAGGTTAGGTTAGGTTAGGTTAGGTTAGGTTAGGTTAGGTTAGGTTAGGTTAGGTTAGGTTAGGTTAGGTTAGGTTAGGTTAGGTTAGGTTAGGTTAGGTTAGGTTAGGTTAGGTTAGGTTAGGTTAGGTTAGGTTAGGTTAGGTTAGGTTAGGTTAGGTTAGGTTAGGTTAGGTTAGGTTAGGTTAGGTTAGGTTAGGTTAGGTTAGGTTAGGTTAGGTTAGGTTAGGTTAGGTTAGGTTAGGTTAGGTTAGGTTAGGTTAGGTTAGGTTAGGTTAGGTTAGGTTAGGTTAGGTTAGGTTAGGTTAGGTTAGGTTAGGTTAGGTTAGGTTAGGTTAGGTTAGGTTAGGTTAGGTTAGGTTAGGTTAGGTTAGGTTAGGTTAGGTTAGGTTAGGTTAGGTTAGGTTAGGTTAGGTTAGGTTAGGTTAGGTTAGGTTAGGTTAGGTTAGGTTAGGTTAGGTTAGGTTAGGTTAGGTTAGGTTAGGTTAGGTTAGGTTAGGTTAGGTTAGGTTAGGTTAGGTTAGGTTAGGTTAGGTTAGGTTAGGTTAGGTTAGGTTAGGTTAGGTTAGGTTAGGTTAGGTTAGGTTAGGTTAGGTTAGGTTAGGTTAGGTTAGGTTAGGTTAGGTTAGGTTAGGTTAGGTTAGGTTAGGTTAGGTTAGGTTAGGTTAGGTTAGGTTAGGTTAGGTTAGGTTAGGTTAGGTTAGGTTAGGTTAGGTTAGGTTAGGTTAGGTTAGGTTAGGTTAGGTTAGGTTAGGTTAGGTTAGGTTAGGTTAGGTTAGGTTAGGTTAGGTTAGGTTAGGTTAGGTTAGGTTAGGTTAGGTTAGGTTAGGTTAGGTTAGGTTAGGTTAGGTTAGGTTAGGTTAGGTTAGGTTAGGTTAGGTTAGGTTAGGTTAGGTTAGGTTAGGTTAGGTTAGGTTAGGTTAGGTTAGGTTAGGTTAGGTTAGGTTAGGTTAGGTTAGGTTAGGTTAGGTTAGGTTAGGTTAGGTTAGGTTAGGTTAGGTTAGGTTAGGTTAGGTTAGGTTAGGTTAGGTTAGGTTAGGTTAGGTTAGGTTAGGTTAGGTTAGGTTAGGTTAGGTTAGGTTAGGTTAGGTTAGGTTAGGTTAGGTTAGGTTAGGTTAGGTTAGGTTAGGTTAGGTTAGGTTAGGTTAGGTTAGGTTAGGTTAGGTTAGGTTAGGTTAGGTTAGGTTAGGTTAGGTTAGGTTAGGTTAGGTTAGGTTAGGTTAGGTTAGGTTAGGTTAGGTTAGGTTAGGTTAGGTTAGGTTAGGTTAGGTTAGGTTAGGTTAGGTTAGGTTAGGTTAGGTTAGGTTAGGTTAGGTTAGGTTAGGTTAGGTTAGGTTAGGTTAGGTTAGGTTAGGTTAGGTTAGGTTAGGTTAGGTTAGGTTAGGTTAGGTTAGGTTAGGTTAGGTTAGGTTAGGTTAGGTTAGGTTAGGTTAGGTTAGGTTAGGTTAGGTTAGGTTAGGTTAGGTTAGGTTAGGTTAGGTTAGGTTAGGTTAGGTTAGGTTAGGTTAGGTTAGGTTAGGTTAGGTTAGGTTAGGTTAGGTTAGGTTAGGTTAGGTTAGGTTAGGTTAGGTTAGGTTAGGTTAGGTTAGGTTAGGTTAGGTTAGGTTAGGTTAGGTTAGGTTAGGTTAGGTTAGGTTAGGTTAGGTTAGGTTAGGTTAGGTTAGGTTAGGTTAGGTTAGGTTAGGTTAGGTTAGGTTAGGTTAGGTTAGGTTAGGTTAGGTTAGGTTAGGTTAGGTTAGGTTAGGTTAGGTTAGGTTAGGTTAGGTTAGGTTAGGTTAGGTTAGGTTAGGTTAGGTTAGGTTAGGTTAGGTTAGGTTAGGTTAGGTTAGGTTAGGTTAGGTTAGGTTAGGTTAGGTTAGGTTAGGTTAGGTTAGGTTAGGTTAGGTTAGGTTAGGTTAGGTTAGGTTAGGTTAGGTTAGGTTAGGTTAGGTTAGGTTAGGTTAGGTTAGGTTAGGTTAGGTTAGGTTAGGTTAGGTTAGGTTAGGTTAGGTTAGGTTAGGTTAGGTTAGGTTAGGTTAGGTTAGGTTAGGTTAGGTTAGGTTAGGTTAGGTTAGGTTAGGTTAGGTTAGGTTAGGTTAGGTTAGGTTAGGTTAGGTTAGGTTAGGTTAGGTTAGGTTAGGTTAGGTTAGGTTAGGTTAGGTTAGGTTAGGTTAGGTTAGGTTAGGTTAGGTTAGGTTAGGTTAGGTTAGGTTAGGTTAGGTTAGGTTAGGTTAGGTTAGGTTAGGTTAGGTTAGGTTAGGTTAGGTTAGGTTAGGTTAGGTTAGGTTAGGTTAGGTTAGGTTAGGTTAGGTTAGGTTAGGTTAGGTTAGGTTAGGTTAGGTTAGGTTAGGTTAGGTTAGGTTAGGTTAGGTTAGGTTAGGTTAGGTTAGGTTAGGTTAGGTTAGGTTAGGTTAGGTTAGGTTAGGTTAGGTTAGGTTAGGTTAGGTTAGGTTAGGTTAGGTTAGGTTAGGTTAGGTTAGGTTAGGTTAGGTTAGGTTAGGTTAGGTTAGGTTAGGTTAGGTTAGGTTAGGTTAGGTTAGGTTAGGTTAGGTTAGGTTAGGTTAGGTTAGGTTAGGTTAGGTTAGGTTAGGTTAGGTTAGGTTAGGTTAGGTTAGGTTAGGTTAGGTTAGGTTAGGTTAGGTTAGGTTAGGTTAGGTTAGGTTAGGTTAGGTTAGGTTAGGTTAGGTTAGGTTAGGTTAGGTTAGGTTAGGTTAGGTTAGGTTAGGTTAGGTTAGGTTAGGTTAGGTTAGGTTAGGTTAGGTTAGGTTAGGTTAGGTTAGGTTAGGTTAGGTTAGGTTAGGTTAGGTTAGGTTAGGTTAGGTTAGGTTAGGTTAGGTTAGGTTAGGTTAGGTTAGGTTAGGTTAGGTTAGGTTAGGTTAGGTTAGGTTAGGTTAGGTTAGGTTAGGTTAGGTTAGGTTAGGTTAGGTTAGGTTAGGTTAGGTTAGGTTAGGTTAGGTTAGGTTAGGTTAGGTTAGGTTAGGTTAGGTTAGGTTAGGTTAGGTTAGGTTAGGTTAGGTTAGGTTAGGTTAGGTTAGGTTAGGTTAGGTTAGGTTAGGTTAGGTTAGGTTAGGTTAGGTTAGGTTAGGTTAGGTTAGGTTAGGTTAGGTTAGGTTAGGTTAGGTTAGGTTAGGTTAGGTTAGGTTAGGTTAGGTTAGGTTAGGTTAGGTTAGGTTAGGTTAGGTTAGGTTAGGTTAGGTTAGGTTAGGTTAGGTTAGGTTAGGTTAGGTTAGGTTAGGTTAGGTTAGGTTAGGTTAGGTTAGGTTAGGTTAGGTTAGGTTAGGTTAGGTTAGGTTAGGTTAGGTTAGGTTAGGTTAGGTTAGGTTAGGTTAGGTTAGGTTAGGTTAGGTTAGGTTAGGTTAGGTTAGGTTAGGTTAGGTTAGGTTAGGTTAGGTTAGGTTAGGTTAGGTTAGGTTAGGTTAGGTTAGGTTAGGTTAGGTTAGGTTAGGTTAGGTTAGGTTAGGTTAGGTTAGGTTAGGTTAGGTTAGGTTAGGTTAGGTTAGGTTAGGTTAGGTTAGGTTAGGTTAGGTTAGGTTAGGTTAGGTTAGGTTAGGTTAGGTTAGGTTAGGTTAGGTTAGGTTAGGTTAGGTTAGGTTAGGTTAGGTTAGGTTAGGTTAGGTTAGGTTAGGTTAGGTTAGGTTAGGTTAGGTTAGGTTAGGTTAGGTTAGGTTAGGTTAGGTTAGGTTAGGTTAGGTTAGGTTAGGTTAGGTTAGGTTAGGTTAGGTTAGGTTAGGTTAGGTTAGGTTAGGTTAGGTTAGGTTAGGTTAGGTTAGGTTAGGTTAGGTTAGGTTAGGTTAGGTTAGGTTAGGTTAGGTTAGGTTAGGTTAGGTTAGGTTAGGTTAGGTTAGGTTAGGTTAGGTTAGGTTAGGTTAGGTTAGGTTAGGTTAGGTTAGGTTAGGTTAGGTTAGGTTAGGTTAGGTTAGGTTAGGTTAGGTTAGGTTAGGTTAGGTTAGGTTAGGTTAGGTTAGGTTAGGTTAGGTTAGGTTAGGTTAGGTTAGGTTAGGTTAGGTTAGGTTAGGTTAGGTTAGGTTAGGTTAGGTTAGGTTAGGTTAGGTTAGGTTAGGTTAGGTTCGGTTAGGTTAGGTTAGGTTAGGTTAGGTTAGGTTAGGTTAGGTTAGGTTAGGTTAGGTTAGGTTAGGTTAGGTTAGGTTAGGTTAGGTTAGGTTAGGTTAGGTTAGGTTAGGTTAGGTTAGGTTAGGTTAGGTTAGGTTAGGTTAGGTTAGGTTAGGTTAGGTTAGGTTAGGTTAGGTTAGGTTAGGTTAGGTTAGGTTAGGTTAGGTTAGGTTAGGTTAGGTTAGGTTAGGTTAGGTTAGGTTAG